>WNNJ02003441.1:0-31791 GCA_012934845.2 Pomphorhynchus laevis | reverse complement strand
GAATCGAGCATATTCTTCAGTCTGCAAACTCTCGTCACTCCTAGACGGTCATGTGATAGCCGGCAGCCATCGTCAGTAAGATGAACTATCACACGCCGTTTCGGCTGCCTCTGTGACATTGTGAAAATGCATTTCCGACATCTAGCTTAAATTGTTGGTGGCGTTAGCTCTTAAATCCAACAATTTGCAATGCAGACCATCATAAACAACCAGAGGATCAAACTTTCGGATGCTTGACATAATATATATATATATATATATATATATATATATATATATATATATATATATATATATATATATATATATATATATATATATATATATATTCAATGAAGGGGTAATGAACCGTCCTCTGGGATCCTTACTGCTAACGGATTCAATTGCATAATTTAAATATTAAAGACAGAACCAGAATGCCTATATTTTTTCAATCGAATTCAATAACGTTTTCGAGCTTACTGCTCTTCTTCAGTTTTACACTGTCAAAATTTGCAACATTAGAGAAAATATTTATCCACGAAAGCTGGTTTAATTATAAACCCGCAGTTGTCTCTCTGTTGATGTTCCCTGAAGTTTTGTCATCAGTTGAGCTGCCCACCATAATTCTCGATGTCGTCTCTCTTCAATGTCTTGGATTCCACATTCAATTATTCTTATCTCAAAAGAATGTCCTTCATTTTCGACTACATGTCTTAACGAAGTGTCAATAGCGATCTTTTTTGTTTTAATTTGTGTTCTTCTCACATTCATGCGAATATTCATTTGGCCAGATGTTTCGCCAACATATTGTATTTTACAATTCCGACATTGCAGTAGATATATAATATTTTGGCTCTTACACCAACTTGATCTTACTTTGTACACCAGTCCTGTTGATGTGCTCTCAAATTTTTCGCTGTCCACCATGTCGGAACATGTCAAGCATCGTTTGTCATTACATGGGCGACATTTGGACGGCGTAAATTTGGAATTTGGTTACCAAAATATCCTTCATAAAAATACCAGCAATTTATTGCATTCAATTTGACACCGTCTGTCTCAGCTCCTTCCGGCGAGTTACACGGCCTTAGCTCAAAACCGCGGAAATTGAGCTTACACGAGTCCTCCGAGATTTCTACTGTTATGTAGAACGAAGTGATACTACATCCCCGGACGCTAGGGAATACGAAAGATGCTTAGCTCGGAAAATACATAAGGCCAGGAAACTAACGAATCGACGTGTTATAGCTGACGACTTGCGATTTCTTCCACTCAAAAGGCTCAGACGATACAAAAACAAAAGACGATGGGAAAACGCAAAACCTGCAGATACTAGCAATGTGATGAACACGACATCAACTCCGCTCGACATTGATCAAGAACATCTGCTCTCACTTGGTTTAAATTATGTCCCGTACCCACGAGAATTTCAAAGACATACATTCGTGTCAAAATTAAAGTATACTGCTCGTAAATGCATGGAGGACATAATCAATCCAACGGACAGATCACATGTGAAGGAGATCCTAAACAGAGAGATCGTTCGTCCTTACGTCAACGTCCAACCGAACGCACACCGAGGGAAGAATTTCGGGAAGTCGAAACTAAGAGCACTGAATCAACTTAGAGCTAACAATAATGTCGTCATATGCAACGCAGACAAAGGAAGTAAAGTCGTGGTATGGGATCGACATGACTACAACGAGGAAGCACATAGACAGTTGGATTCAGCCGCATACGTGGAGATCAATGAGGATGAGCACAATCGTACCGTACAATTGGTGGCGGAAGCAATCAAGGCATATTTCCCATCAAAAGTGGAAAGAGACAAACTACTTGTGAAAAACCCCACTCCAGGGAAGTTCTACATGTTACCCAAAGTACACAAAGGCATAAATCCAATTCCGGGGCGCCCGATAATCAGTAATCGTGGTACAGCTACAGAAAAACTTTCGAGGTGGTTGCATGATCAACTATACCCGGTACTCAAAACCACCCCCTCGTTTCTATCAAGCACAGACCACTTTCTCACGTATTTGGAAGGAGTAAAACACGAAATGCAAGACTGCTTGGTGGCAACCATGGACGTAGTATCTTTGTTTACCTCCATAGACACTCAAAACGGAATAACAGCGATCCGACATATGACCACCCATCAGAACTGGACGCCTAAGCAAATTAATGATGTCTGTGACCTCCTGACTGTAGTCCTAAACTCAAATACATTTAAGTTCAATGATCGATGGTACAAACAGATCACAGGAACGGCAATGGGTACACCTGTAGGACCCACTTACGCCGGCCTTTACGTAGCATACGTCGAACAACGATTCTGGACGAGTCAACCATGTCAGCCGCTTATATGGAAAAGGTACGTGGATGACATTTGTATAGCGTGGTCTGGTCCACTAACACATCTCGAGAGTCTGACGGCAGAACTAAATAGGACTAGCGAACTTCAGTTCACGATTGATTGTCAGGTAAATCAACAAGTACCGTTTCTGGACATCCTGATGTATCGCGATACGCATAACACATGGGAAACCAGAAGCTATGAGAAATTTGCAGGGATGAAATCATACGTGCACGCAAGTAGTGGTCACAGCGCAACGACAAAAAGGATGATCTTACGCAATGAAGCAAGACGTATGAAAAAACTATGCTCTCTAAACTCAGATTTTGAGCGGAGTCTCACCGACTTATATGCAAATTTCCGAAAGAGGGGTTACTCGCATCGACAGATTGAAACTCAATTCAATTATGTTCGACGAATAGATCGACGCGCATTACTGGAATCATCTGTCGATAGTGATCCACCCTCGAATGAATTCGACACTGTGTTCTTATACAATCCGCTATTTGACCCCTTACAGAGAATGTTTAACAGAGCTCTTCAACAGCTTGATCCCGAGCTGAGAAATAAGGTTAAGAGACCACGTGTCCGGTTCAAAAATACGGAAAATTTAATGAGTATGATGAAGAGAACCCCCAGAATCAATAACTCGATAGAACAGGGAAGTGAAGCATGCGGAGACAGACGGTGTGCAAACTGTTCGGATATGACAAAAACTGCTGAATTTAAAAGCAAGGCTACTGGCTTAACCTATATTATCCACGGACATTTTACATGCAAATCCAAATGCATCATTTACGAACATCTCTGTTTAGACTGCTCCGCCCAATATATTGGTCAAACCAGTACCAAATATAATATAAGGGCCAACAATCGCCGAAAGGATTTGCGTAACAAGCGAACGGGAGCAGACGGCGCGGTTGCTCACTTGGTGGAGAATCCAGAACATCGGATGTCGACGACTATTATCGACGGCCCAATAGTAGACAACGCAAAGCGAAAACGCCGTGAAAAATATTGGATAGGTCAGTTGATGACTGATAGATCTTTAAATACCAATGACCATCCATTTAACGACCTATAATAAACAATCGTCAAAATTTCAATTTGATAAAAATCAACGATTCTTCCGGAGCCAGGCTAGTCACACGTCAGCTTTCGTTCAGATAAATATTTTCTGTAATGTTGCAAATTTTGAAATTGTACAACAGCACTGAGGAAGGTCCAGTAAGGGACCGAAACGTTTGCAAAAAACTGTTTTTCTTGCTTTGAATTCTGGTTTAACACTTTCATTGAATATATATATATATATATATATATATATATATATATATATATATATATATATATATATATACTAAATGGTGTTGCTTGATAGACTGGACTTCGATTCACGACTTTCAGTCACCATGTCACTTCTAGACGACCACTTCAGCATCGAAATGATGAGTACCCGGCAACACTCATCAGTAGAATCGAAGTCGTGAATCAAAGTCCAGTCTATCAAAGCAACACCATTTAGTATAAATGCCGTATTTCGAAAGAAATCCTGGACCGCTGTTTACTCAGCACATCCGTGCACTACTATTATATATACATATATATCACTGTATTCCTCATGATGAGGCATAAACACCAGGCAGCATTCTATATATCTTCATCAGATCAAGAAATAGAACGGAATTATTCTGGCAATATTCAAAGTCGCTACGTATGTCCGGTCATCCTATGTGTGACGACAAACTTCAACAACGGTAAAAGCGTTTCGCTCTAACCGAGCTCATCAGTACCGTGACTTCAATGATCATCTATAGGCACCTTAACACACGCTTAAACAATGTGTAAAGCTCGAAAAACAGAACTAGCCTTAATCTGAATCATCAGAGGAAATTTAGCATGAACTCTGTGCATGGCAGTGCGTATTAAGGTTTAACCATGCATCAGGCACTAAATTCCTTTTTCTATTAAAAGGAATTTAGTGACATAAAAGGAATTTAGTGTCATCTTAAGAATAAGATGACATTTCAAGTATTTGTATTAGTGATTCCAGTAGACCTAGAGTGGGAATATTAGTGTACAGACTTATTACATCAGCTGTAACCAAAATCGCATTCTCTGGCCAAGTATTACGTTCTCTTTCAACTCTCTGGATGAACTCAATTAAAGAATTGAGATGTGCTGGTACGAACTTCAGTAGGGGCTTTAGAAGTGAATGCACATGTCGCGATAGCAGCTCTGTCGGTGTTCCCAAACTTGACACCATCGGCCTACCTACGTATGGGCGTTTTGACTTGTGGACCTTTGGTAACATATAAAATGTACCAAAACGTGGATGTTTGTAGAATAAACGTTCTGAGTCTGTGGCCGATATAGCTCTTTTTGACACGAACTCATCTAAAAATGATTTTACTGCCTCATTGCTTACCACTAGGGCGGTCTCACTAACTTGCTCGTAGACTGAATTCTTTAGTTAACGCTTTGCCTCTCTACAATATTCTCCTTGGCACCACACAATTGGCTGCGGTGCCTTATCAGCTCTTCGGACGACAATGTCCGTCCTTGTTCCCAATGTTTTAATCGCTTTGATCATGGAAGCTGGAACATTTGATACTGGCCTGGCCGGAGAGACAGTAATAAACTCAGCAAAAATTCGTCGGCCAAACAAATTCGCCTTCATTATGTCTTGTTCTTTGCCTCCATTAAATAGACTCTTAGACAATGCCTTCACTTGCGTGGCGACCGAATATCTATCTACAGCACTAGGTGTAAGAGCACAATTCTAGCCCATCCCTAAAACTTCTTTTTCATCCGTTGATATTTCAATATGTGAAGATTTCTCTACCTCGAATGATACATTTCCCTTCGACCTAGCGACATTGTATCTGTTAACATCGTTATTGTACAACACTGTGTCATGTCGTTGACGATGAAAGCGCCTAGTTGGCTTGTATCCGATATCTCTAAATTCGTCTACCGTTATTCGAGCATTCAATCTACGAAGTTTCCTTATCTTAGTTCACACCAGTGTATCATAAAACGTTTCATCGATTTTCTGGTATGAACGATTAAATGTGGTTCCGTAGAATTTGAGAAGGATCTTGACGAGATGTCGGCTGCAATCATTCAACGTTCGATTCCATTCATTTTGAATTCTTTGGGAGTCAACTGGTAAGAGATGCGCAAGATTCACGGATAGCTGCTGCTTGATTTTCAGCGACTTTGGTATAATTCTTTGATTCTGGCAAAATTGAAGAAACTGCATATGTGTTCGTATTCTAGATCTCTGCTGGCTTAGTGGGATCCTGTCGTGGATTCGGCATAATAATTCTTGAGATTCTTTTAACCACCCTCTGGGATCCTCAAATGAGGATACGGCACAATAGTTGTTACGCATTGAAGAAAAAAACCAGAGACAGCTGCAGAGTATTATTTTGAAACGTTTCGCTCCATTCGAGAGCTTCTTCAGTCAATCTAGAATACACAAACATATGAATAAAATATAATAAAAAAATACTGCAACACATGAGGTAGTCTCATGTTATGTCCGTCCAGATAAACGGTGTTTCTTCATTGCAGCCATAAGGGCGTTCCGTGTGCATTTTACCGATTAAGCGCTGTTCCATGATGATGCGTTTTGCATTGCATGTCACTCCGCCGCAGTATATGGTGTATTCGAAACACTCTGTGGTGCCATGTGTTAACGTGTGGGATATTATTCCATCAGCCATGTTCCCGAACTTCAGCTGTGACCGACGAAGATTGAGTCTACGTGCGAGAGACCTCGAGGTTTGCCCTACATATTGCGCGTTGCATTGTTGACAAGATCCTACATATATCACCCCAACGGTCTTGCAGGTATTATCCCCTTTCACCATAACCTTCTCTCCTGTTTGGCTTGAGACAACTGCGTTCGTATCCTTTATGAAGGGGCATGTTTTGCAGCGACCATCACCGCATTGGCGACATCCTTTCACTATTTTCCCCTGTATGGCTCGAATTGATGAACCTCACCAAGAGTGATGACAATTTGTTAAACGCACGAAAGACTATAAGCGGCTTAACCGTATCTGGCGATATCTCACTTAGCAATGTATTTATTTCTTTCTTCAGCGTAGCTAAGCGAGGATGGTACTCCGTCACTAATTGAGGTTTTATTGTCTTATCTCTCGCATGTGTGTTAAGTGCATTTGATCTAGGTATCCTTCTCACCGCCTCTATCTGTCGTCTAATCACGTCACGGCGATACCCTCTCTTCTCAAATTGCGCTATTAGCTCTTTTATACTTCTTTCAAAGTCTGTTGGCCATGTACAAGCGCGCTTTATTCTAAGTGCCTCGTTGTATATGATGTGACGTTTGAGAAATTGTGGATGATTTAACTGTGTAAAAACTAAATCTAAACAATATAAATATATGAAATATATGTTTCGATACATTGATGATTTATGTGTATTTAATTCTAATGCTTTTTATTCAATTAGTGAACAAATTTATCCAGAAATTAGTGAACAAATTTATCCTAGCCTTATTCTTAACAAAACTAATATAAATGATAAAGAAGGTGTTTATCTAGATATGAACATTAAATTAACATCAACTAAAACTACTATTAATTTATATCGTAAATATGACATATTTAAATTTACAAGAAACATTTTTGCATGAGCATTCATGCATACAATATAATATAAAATATTATACATTAAATAATAAAATTTTAAGAATTGCAACAATTTGTAACGATATTGGTTTTCTTCAAAATCATTTAAATAATTTAATAGATGCATATTTTAAACTAGGTTACTATAAAAATAACATCAAGCAGAAAATAGTAAAATATATAAATCAGCACAATAATATAAAGAATAAATTTAAGCTCTTGAGTGGCAAATTTTTATAAGTGGAAAATAAATAATATACTTTGTATTAGAATAAGATACTCGATAGTTTTATCAGAGGAAATACATCATTTGTATGTATTTGGCTCCGCTGCTATGTTGGGTAGAGGAGTTAGGGGCCGAAACCTGATAGCATAGCAGTTCCTCCTGATGACCTCTAATTCTTATTCTGATACGACACGTCTGTTATTTATTAGTCAATTCATAAAAATGACGTTTATTTTAAATTTCAATTTTTTATTTTAACTTGATTTAAATTATAGAAAATCTAAAAACAATTATTAATTTTATTATTTAATTATTAAAATTTGATTTAGCATTATTATGTTTTGTTTAGTTTATAATTATATTAAATACGTAGACTCAGTTAGCTGATTTGATTGGTTAAATACCCAAAAACGGAAAAAAACTTATTTCGCTTGTTCGTTCACACTTTTGCTTAAGAATGTCTTTATCAGACAGATAAAGACATTATGGTAGATAAATGCGCGTTTTGTACCTTATATCAACATCAATCATATAATGAGCATAGATTCAAGTTGACATCTCTAAAAAGACGATAAAACGTGAATAAAATCATTGAGACCATGTATATACACTTTAGTCGTCCTAAATTAACAAATCAGAAATTGTTTTTAATGCTCACATAAGTTCGTGTTTAATGGATTATATTCGTCGATCGTTTTATGTTAATGAAATCGTATTAATATGCTCGTTATTAAATTGTATATCTGGTAACGATCAACCTTGGATGTAAAATTGGCTTAACATATTGATACTATACTATTCTATAATTAATATTGTATAATGTATCTATTTGATATTAAATTTAAATGCGAAAACTTTGCAGATTTTCTATTAAAATTATTGCAAAACTGATAGACGATTTCCATATTGTATTTGTAACATTTGCCATTTAATTTATTTCTAGCGTTGGCGAATTGGTATGCGATTGTGAACATAACACTAAAGGTTATAATTGCGAAAAATGCGATGATTTTTATGTTGACGTGCCATGGCTGCCCGGTGACAAATTCAATGCCCACCCATGTAAAGGTAATTTTATAACAAACAAAAGTATGACACTAATAATCTATATTGTGATTATATTTAATTATATTATGTTATATTATTTGATTATATTATATTTGTTGTTTGGTTATTATAAACAAAATATTTTGTTGAATTAGTGATATTAACAATTATATACCTTCGCGGTTTACCTTATTAAACAAAATATCTAAAAACGCATTTCTTTCAACTATTTTGCACTAGACGAATATAGCAAGTTGTTTTAAATAAATTCATATTAATTTTAGACAATGTTTGCCGTCAATATTGAAAAAGAAAAGTGCGTTTGCTAAAAACTGTGATTTTTTAACATTGGCTTAATTTGATTATCACTAAGTCATCGTCTACACATTTGTTCTTTGTTTACATGGACAAAATTTCGAGACGGGCTGCTCTGACGGATGTCGGTCTTCAGTTCGGTTCCATCATGATACCATATCTGGTTTTTGCAGATAACGTTGTTTTGTTGGCTTCTTGTCAAAAGGATTTACAATGCCTACTAGATCATACTCTCGACCTATTAGATCGACTCTCGATGGAATGACAAGCGGTAGGGATGTTAGTTAGTACCTCCAAGATGATCTTTATGTGTTCTTCTAGGATTCAGATGCCAATGCCAATCGGGATTGGGGAAAATGTTTTTCCTGATGTGGAGGATTTCAAATATCTTGGGGTATTGTTCTCGAGGAACGACAGGAACATCAAAAAGATTGAGAAGCGAATTCGTACAGCTAACGCAGCAATGCGTTCTTTGTACATGCTTGTCGTGGTGAAGCGGGAGTTGAGTCTTCGGGCGGAGCTTTCGGTTTACCACGCGATCTTCGTTCCTATCTTAGCCTACGGTCATGAGATTTGGGTTGACTAAAAGGATAATATCTGGGGTACAGGCGACCGAAATGAAGTTTCTTCGCTGTGTAACCAGTCTTAGTCTCAGAGATAAGGTTAATAATTCGGTCATCCGGGATGGACTCGATGTAAAGTCGCAGGTTCTCAACATCGGAGAAAGTCAGCTGAGGTGGCTAGGACACGTTCTGAGTATGTCTAGGGATCGCCTTCCTTGGAGGGTTTTCCAGTCCGGACTGTTTTGAAAGAGACCTCGAGTAGACCACGGTACAGGTTGAAAGATCAAATATCGAAACTTGCCGAAGACCGCCTTGGGTAATCTGAAAGAGAATTATGGTCTGTCGCCCAGGATTGCGATGTCTGGAATAGTTTGGTTCGTGCACTGCCTATACGACCCGACACCCGGACCAGTTGTTGACAAGAAAATTTTTTATTTAAATTTGAAAAAAGCTGGCAAAAACCATCACCAAATTTATTTAACCGAATATTTCGATGCCTAACTGGCATCAGTTTCAGCAATCTGAAATGCTAATAAAAGCACAAAGGTGTGCACGTCAACATAAAAATGAAGAAAAATGTCAAAACAATACAGGAAGGAAAACAAGCGCCAATCTTGTCAACACTGCTATGTAATACCACCCAACATGATGTGATATTCATCCATCTCATTTAATTTCGGCTTGAGATCGCGGATGAACAGTGATTCAAGAATCTGTCGTTGGAAGGCTTGTTGTCGATGAGCAAGGACTTTGACTTCATCAAATTTTATTGTGTGTGTCCGGTCAAAAAGAAATGTTCAGCAACAGCAGAGTGAGCCGCCTTATGCAGAGCAGCATGATGCTCTTTTATTCTTGTCTTTAACATTCGACCAGTTTGACCTACATAAAATTCCACACAATCGCAACAATCAATTCTATAAACCAATCTGTTTATGATAGCACGTTTACACCTACTTACCAAATTACCAATTGTTATTCGTTTTCCTTCGTTAGTGTTTAAGTCATTAGGGAGGTGTGATATCAATTTCTCCAGTTGTAATGTTATCGAGCGTGATAATCAGCCGAACGAGGGAATTGTACATGTCATTTTCAATTTTAGGGGATCAATCAATTTATCACTGGGATGGTAAAAACGAGTTTCATAAATTGTATTGATATGGCGAGAACGAAATATTATGTGAACCGACAAATAGAACTGAAATACCCGATCCTTGTGACGTACAAGTGCAAATCAAAATGTATCATATATCTTTGTAAGTTCATGGATTATCCGGTACAATATATGGGACAAAGCGGAGCACAAATTGATATATGGGTTTACAATAGACAGAAGAACCTACGACAAGGACGAACAGCACGGATGGAGCAGCATCCACCTCATCGAAAATCATCTGCATCGAATGGTTACATCAATAATTGATAGTCTGATCGACAATACCTAAAAGAAGGAAATATCGAGAAATATATTGGATTGGTCAACTAATAACCGATTAGTCATTGAATAAAAAATGAGCATCTGTTTGCACCCATTTTACGTCATAGCAAGTAAATATCTATTGCTTTCCTCCACAACAAGCCAGTATGAATGGGTAATTTCTTGTTGAGCAACAGTGAATACTGAAGAAGGCGTTAGCAAAACGTTTATTTTTGTTCTAAATATTGTCGAATAAATTTTGATGTTGTCAGGTATGTTATAAATTGAAATTCTATATATAATTGCTCTATGATAAAAAATTTTGGGTTGATTACCCTTTTTCAATTTGACACAATACTACAGTTTGCACATTTTCAGTTGGTATCTAATTCTTTCGATTGCATGTCGACAGAAATATAAGAAGAATCGTGTTTATTTTGTTTGTTAATTTGTTATTGGGATTAGAGATGATTATGATATGTATTTAGACTTGAATATGTCATAAGAGTTGTCCGATCCAGAAGTCTTTAGCACTTTTCCTGTCATTTACATCAACAATTTGTGTAATGAAAGTCGTTTTCATGCTGTGCTCTGCATTCTTCAGCATATGTCTTAATTCATCATCGTTGTTCATAAGTTCCACTGCAATGTCGGCTGGCCTATTATTTGCTCTTATGTTAAAGGGAGAGCCATATTGCCCAACATATTGTCTTTGACAAGATAGGCACTCGTGAAAATATACAGATTTTTTCGTTTTATAATTTAGATCACCTCTAATTTTATATTCGTCTTTGGTTCGCGAGATTTTATAGCATCGTGACTCATTCATTTCAATACAGCACTTGCAGCTTTGATCATGGCACGCTCTTCTTATGTTATATTCTGTATTACAAGTTTTAGTTTTCGAAATAATCTTGTGAATAGTCGGTACACCTCGATAAGCAATTATTGTCATCTAGTTACATGATGCAAGGCAAATAACATTCCGAATAAAATACAGAATTTGGA
Source organism: Pomphorhynchus laevis (assembly GCA_012934845.2). Classification (NCBI taxonomy): domain Eukaryota; kingdom Metazoa; phylum Acanthocephala; class Palaeacanthocephala; order Echinorhynchida; family Pomphorhynchidae; genus Pomphorhynchus; species Pomphorhynchus laevis. The sequence goes on along the minus strand of WNNJ02003441.1, from coordinate 20,225 downwards.
TACTCACAATAGTATCATCTCAGACGTGTGGTAATAAGCTAGATCTTTTTGATTATAAGTTACCGTTTAATAATATGATGACCTTGAAATCTAAAAGCCTGAATTTCAAGAAGTAAAATCCAATTTGTTATAATTTGTTAGAAGTGCAAATATTAAATATTTCGATTTTACAATAAAGCTTTATAATTCGAAGTCACTAGTTGCTTAGTTTTACTATGTGATCTTACTTTATATTTCATATCCTTAACATTATTGTGAAATATATAGATTTCCAATAGTACATGATAGCATTTACATCTTGGATGTTCACATGGCTTACATTTAATACTATTGTACCCATTGTATTTATCTTATTTCCAGTATATTGTGCGACATAATTTATTCTTAACATGGAAGAATACCTGGCGTGCATCACCATATAAACCTGACGATTAATACGATAAACATAAATCTGTATATGAACAAGATGCTTTTCAATAATTGGAACCATTTGTCCACACAATAAACAAAGGTTTAGAATTTATTGAGCTTTTTGTTATTACTTGTGACCATAATCAGAATAATCTTTTAAATATTACGTTGTTATTAATTATAAATATAATATGCATTGTATGCTTGTATCATTTGTTAGCGTTAGTATGTTTTTTAACTTTATTCGTTGATACTGTATTCGCAAATTGATCAATTTATCTGACATATAACTCTTATTTACAATGTTTAGTAATTTATATAATTTTTATAATTATTTATTATTTATAATTATTTAACTTTATTTTAATTTATATAAAATTTTTAATTTGCATAAAATACGTAAATTCAGTAAAGTAGTTGCAGTGATAGTTTAGGTTTTCTTATTATAGAATTCACAAAGTTTTTGAGTGCATTTTCAATCATGCTTATTGATTAATTGTTGTCGTATATTGACGTGCAGATGTTTCTCAGCAGAAATCCTATTTTATTTCTCACACACACCTGAATCAAAGCATTAGTTACCAAATTAGTAAATGCGAGTTTAAACTATCTTGTTATACCTATTAACTACTTACAATTTTCAAGTGTGAATAAGTGAGATATTGAGATATTATCAAAGAAATTCAACAGAGAAAATGATATTTCCTAAGCATTACCCTAGCATTGTCGATGGTATGGATGGAGTTAAAGATACTATTTCAAGTTTATCTAATCATAGAAGAGACATCCAGGCTAGTGATTAATTAAAAAAATTCAACAACAGACTCGGGGCTACTCCCCCCAATACCTAAACTGACCAACCTTGCGATTATAACGATCTCAAAGCCTCTTGTGAGGCACAAAATGTTTAGTCTATTTCTCCGAGAATTTGTCGGACGATACTCTAACAGAGCCATTTTCAATACAGTCAAGATCTTTCAGAACTCTCGTAGTTTCATTTATAACTTCCGAACTCATGCAGGGGCATAACACGTATTTTCATAAGAATCTCTCCCACTTGGGATTGATCGCTCTGAAACCGATCCAGTGTACTCTAAAGATCACGAACTTCCCCTCCCAGCTCGAGGAGGAAGATTTAAATCTGCTAAAAAGAACGTATCATCTTCACTCAGTAAGGCAGATCAAGTCTAAATCGGGAGAATACCTCCCAATCGCATTTTGTTCAGTCGACCTGGACCATAGGCATGTACTATCGGATGCTGCCTCTAATCCATTTCTTGGATATAACTTACGATTCGCGTTAATAGACCAGGATTCTCTCACCTACCCCCATTGCAATGTGTGTCATTCGTGGCGGCACTGGGGGTCCACGTGTACCAAAAACAGAATTTGTGGTGTCTGTTCATCTGTCTCGTGCGAAAACATGCTGAAGGGGAGCGATGCCTGGCTCCCCCAGCCTGCCATAATTGCGGGGGTGTCCACCCCGCCTGGTCCGGGTGATGTAAAACATTCAAGGAGTATCAACTGTTGTTCACTAAACATTCAGTCTCTAATACCTTCTCTTCCGTCGCGGCCCCTACCGACAGGATGTCGAATAATGACATACTGCTCCTCTTAGCTAACAACAAAAAAGTGATTCTTGCTCAAATGCAGTCAATGCTGCCCCCCCCCTGTTGTCGGCTATTGTAGGGGTTCCCACGGCCCCGATGCCGGATGAACTAAAAGTATCCGACTCCAAGAAAAGGGGGCATCATCAAGAACGGTGCCACCTCTCAAGATGGGCAAGCTTCTACAAGAAAAGGGCGCCTTAAAGAGAAATGATGATATTACCCTGGGGGTTCCGGCCCTGGATGGGGCTGGTGGCGGGAGGGGCAACCTTCCTGCACCTAGCTCTGTCTAGGTTGGCATCCCCCGTCCAACTTGTCTGACACAATGGTGAGTAAACCTGAGCCTTTTTCACTGAATATCATTCAGTGGAATTCGGGAGGTGCTTCTGCCCTTAGACTTTTATCTGGTAGAGACAGATGTTATAGTCCTTCAGAAGACGCGGTCTATCCGTCTCCCCCAGGACATTACTCGATTTACCCCTAAGCACATATATTCACACTATACTCCGTACATAACCTCGCCTCACTCCTCTTCATCTCAAGGACTCTTGACCTTAGTTAAATGGTCTTTAAGATCTTCCCTCTTGCTAAACTACTCTTGTCCAGCCCTGTCATGTCTAGTAGTTTCACTCATAAGAACGGTAAACGCCTCAGTCTAGCCAATGTCTACATTCGTCCAGGAGAGATTCACAAGAATCGTGATCTCCTGGATGGGATTATCGATAGCGGCTATGACATGGTACTAGGTGACTTCAACGACAGAACTGGTCGTTGGATTAATGCAGCACTCCGCAGAGCCAGGAACGGTTATCTTATTCATAAACCACCGTCACCCACCTTTCATTGCACATCAACTAATTCATTCCTCGACTTATTACTGCTCAATGAGAAATGGTAGCTAAAACCCTTCCGTACAGAGCAGTCGCGACAACATCTGTCCACCTCTCATGATCTAATTCGCTGGCGGTTAGAAGAGGATACGCTGCTTCGTAGAAGATTCCACTTTGACCCGATCAGAGTGGCTTTCTTCCAGGCAGCTATCCAACGCTTCCCCCGAATTGGTAATGAGAGTTTAACCAAATTTAATTCCTACCTCTCTTCACAAGCTACCGCGATTTTATCGACTACCTATAAAGGTTGCTTATACAATCCCACTCTGACAAAACTCAAGGTCCTAGCAAAATTGCTGAACCTTCCTAATCTCTCTCCTTCCGCTAGACTGCCCATCGTCTGAATACTGGCGAACAAGATATTGGTTCCAGTTGAGTAAGGATAGGGCGAGTATTGCTCGTCTTAACCCTTCTCAGTCTTCCTTTTGGAAGATATTCAAGAAGGAGAAGTTTGTTTGTTGGAAGGATAGGGCTTTGGGCTGGATCGATAGTATAGGCCTTGATCAAGTTTTGGAGGAGTCACTAGCCCTACACAATTATGGTGCCACTCAATCTCCGCAACCAATCCCGTCCTGGGGAAACTTCAGGAGTAGAGACTTATCTGTCACTTATTATCCATCCAAAAAAATTTGCCACTTAAGAGTTTAAATTTATTCTTTATATTATTGTGTTGATTTATATATTTACTATTTTCTGCTTGATGTTATTTTTATAGTAACCTAGTTTAAAATATGTATCTATTAAATTATTTAAATGATTTTGAAGAAAGCCAATATCATTACATATTGTTGCAATTCTTAAAATTTCATTATTTAATGTATTATATTTTATATTATATGGTATGCATGAATGCTCATGCAAGAATATGTTTCTTGTAAATTTAAAAATGTCATCTTTACGATATAACTTAATAGTAGTTTTAGTTAAGACTACTATTAATCTTTATCTAATTTTAGATATTCAAATTTCATCATATGAAATATATCATTTGCATGTATTTAGCCTAGTTGCAATGCTGGACATAGGAATATGTCCGCAGAAACTTGATAACATCCTGTTCATCTCGATGGCTAAACATCTTAATTATAATATATGATATACTATTAATCGGTTGAATAAAATACAGTAGGAAATACATTCTTTTTAAGATTGAAATCGTTACAAGGTGATATTTTTATGGTACAAAATATTAACTATTTTGAGTGATCTGATGTGTTTATCTTGAACAAATTGTACGTCTTTTATTATGATAAAAAGCCAACAGCAGCTAGCGAAATATAAAAATAAATTAGTATTTATTGATCCTGCTCGAAAATCCCAAAAAGATAATATTTTTGTTGTTTTTAACTACCGAGATCTTATTAATTCGATGTTACTTGCTATCAACGCTTTTCCTTCCGTTGATTGTTTTGGAAGGATTTTTATAACTAAAATATATTGACTTTTTTCATATTAGCTTTATCATTAAAATTAATGCTAAATACAAATTAAATAATTAAATAATCAAATAATTATAAATAATAAATAGTTGCTATATAAGATTTTATATAAAGTTAAAATTTTGATTACTGAAAATAATAAATTTAATGATTATGCAAGATATGTAGATGACAAATAAAAAATATTTTTGCTTTATCTACAATCTGATAAGAATGCCAATGCAATAATCACAGTAACATCTGCAGATTCGATTTAAATGTGTATATCAGAGGTGGAAATCGTAGTGGCGGAGTGTGTGAAAACTGTTCTCACAATACACGCGGCAACAACTGCAATTCATGTTTAGCTGGATTTAAACAGAATCACAATGTACCTCACAGTCATCATTTGTTCTGTATTCGTAAGTCTAATTTTGTAATTTATAACTTAAATAATTAAAATGTATTTGTATTATAAATGTTAATTTTGTATTGAAAACTACCAAGACATATTTCAGGCTAATCGAGGTGTAATGCAAGGGGACCCTTTGAGTCCATTCTTATTGGCATATTTTCTGGGTGGTCTTTAAATGGCATTGCGTGTAATCTTACCGTTCGAATAAAGTGTTATTATTTGTATGTATGTGTATCATTTAAAGTGTATCATTTGTATGTATGCTGACGCTCAATAACGTTCATACTATAGAGAGATTTTCTGGCGTTCTGATAACAATAAATGTTAATAATATTAATAATATTAATATTAACAATAAATATCGTTGAGAATTGCTTTCAGGTCAAAAGTAACTTTTTTATTGCGAACCATCCCCGAGAATACAAAAAGAACTTTATTTATTTGATATTTCGACTGTACTTAGCAGTCCTTTTCAATCTAAAAATAGAAGAAACATATTACACAAAAAGAAAATTCCATTAAAAATATGGAATTTTTAATGGAATTTTCTTTTTGTGTAATATTTTTCTTCTATTTTTAGATTGAAAAGGACTGCTAAGTATAGTCGAAATATCAAATAAATAAAGTTCTTTTTGTATTCTCGGGGATGGTTCGCAATAAAAAATTAACAATAAATGTTTTTATTTTTATTTTTTAATCTATCTATACAAGAAATGCTTCCCACAAATGGGCCTGCAATTCAAGACACTATAATTTATGTTTAGATCTGATAAACTTTTTGAAAATATTTATCTACTTCTTAATCTTGCTGCACGGATGCATGCGGACACAGAGCATGCAATCTCGAAGCCAATATCGCGTTTAATATTAACGGCTATATCAGCATATGCCCTGGTTGACATATTAGCTGTTTCGGTAGCACTTAGCTTTATTAGCGTCTCACCTTATTTACCGAGTCCTCTGGGTGTCGAGAAAATCAGTGGCGAGAATAATTCGCGTTCAACCGCATCTACTCGTTCGGCATATTTGTTCTTTTTGCGACTCTCATTGTATTTAAAAACGAATATGGTTCACGAGAGATGTTCGATTGAGCATGTACAGTAAAAACATTGACACCAAAGAACGTCCGCTCAAATCGATTACCGTCAAGACCCGAACAAACAACAACGATTTTATTAAATAATAAATAACAAGCATGCAATACAACAAACAGTTAAGTCAAGTCAGATAGTTAGACAAATCGAATCGCACAACAACATTCAATCTTCAGTTCGAGAATCTTCAGTTCGAGAATCTTCAGTCTTCAAAGTTACGGCCTCAAATCCATGGGGATCTGAGCCCCCCCCAACCAATCCAACACGCCGCTTTCCGACTGAACCACCCGGGGTCTTTCACCCCCCGAAGAGACCAGTCAGCGCGGACTATGTTGGGTAAGCGAGAGATGAGGAGCTTAAGAAACCTTAGTCTTTGCTCTGGGGAACGTCCTCTAGAGAAGAAGACTAATCCCGAGATAGCCCAAGTGCCCCAGAGGCGCACCTGGGTATTCCCATTCAACGACAGATGCTGGGCACCTTTCAGAGCCCAACTAGCTCTAAACAGGATACGTTTAAGTCTATCCAGGTCAGCTTTCGTCGACCAGTTCACCGAAACAGTGAACCCCAGGTATTTTACTCGACTTGTGAAGGTAGGGAGTGGATCAGAGGCAAATAAGGAGGCAAGAGCAGAGAGTGCTAGTCTCTTAAGCTTTTGCTTCGTCGCAGGGGAGCCATGAAAGACAACCACCTGCGATTTGGCGGAGTTTAGAATAAGATTGGACCTGGGTAACTGGTCTTTTAATCTTAAAAAGAAACGGCTGATGTTAAAGACTACGTCCTTACACCTGCGTCCAGAAAACAGGGCTGTGGTGTCATCAGCGTACACCACTAGACGTTGATCACGCTGCTTAAATATTTTAAAGAGGTTTATGTAGGCAGCAAGATACAAGACAGGAGAAATAGGTGAACCTTGAGGCACACCAGTAATAGGGTAGAACTGACGCGCATCAGGGTCGTCTTCGTAATAAAATCGCTTGGTGTACAACAGTATCTCCACCCTGTTAACAATTCTCGCAGGCAACCCGAGGGACCTGAGAGAAGAGATAACAAAAGAAATAGAGATGCGGTCAAATGCAGCAGAAAAGTCAAGGAAAACAACCACAGCAAGTTGATGGCTATTCTCCCGACAGAACTGATGCACTTCACCAATTGCTGAATGGACCGAGCGACCTTTGACGAACCCATTGAAAACCAGGTGAGATTAAGTTACGCCTACTTAAATGGTCGCGGATTCAACGCGCAAGCGCTTTTTCGTAGATCGAAACGAAGGAATTTTGTTACGAAATGGGCCGCAAGTCTTTAGGACATGAGACCGGATATTTCTTTGGAATAAAAATTCTACGGCTAATGTTGATGCCGGTCACATCGGATAAGGTGGCTAATAGCGTTGTGACGGCCACGTCCCTTCTTTGATCGGCTGTCAAAATCTGACAGACACGAGAAGAGAGTGGAGCGACGGTTTTGGAGGTGCCCGGAAGAGGCCCCCAGGCATTGAGAATATCTGGAACTGATATATCTCTACTCCTGAAGTCTCACCAATGCGGGATTGGTTGCGGTGATTGAGTGGCTCCATAGTTGTGTAGGGATAGTGACTCTTCCAAAACTCTATCAAGACCAATACTTCCGATCTACCCAGATGCTCTATCCTTCCAACAAACAAACTTCTCTTTCTTGAATATCTTCCAGAAGGAAGACTGAGAAGGGTTAAGACGAGCAATGCTCGACTTATCTTTGCTCAGCTATAACCAGTATCTGGTACGCCAGTATTCTATCGAGAGCGTCTGTTTGGCAGAAGAAGAGAGGTTAGGGAGATGCAGCAGTTTGGACAGGACCCTGAGTTTTGTCGGAGTGGGACTGAAAATGTGACCTTTATAGGTAGTCGATAAAATCGCGGTGGCTTGCGAAGAGAGATAGGAGTTAAATCCGGTTAAACTCTCATTGCCAATTCGGGGGAAGCGTTGGATAGCTGCTCGGAAGACAGCCACCCTGATGGGATCAAAGTGGAATCTTCTACGAAGCAGGGAATCCTCTTCTATCCGCCAACGAATCGGGTCATAAGAGGTGTACAGATGTTGCCGCGATTGCTCCGTGCAGAAGGGTTTAAGCAACCACTTCTCATGGAGCAATAATAAGTCGAGGAGAGAATTCGTTGATGTACAATGAAAGGAGGGAACTTTGGTTTATGAATAAGATAACCGTTCCTGGCTCTGCGAAGTGCTACATTAATCCAACGATTAGTTCTTAGAAAGAAATGAATCAAAAAAAATTTTATATGCGATCATGAGATCATGTGTAGTAAAAGATACTCTGATCGAATTATTGAAGATTTTTATACTGTTAAATAGAACCCTTCCAGGGTATTCTAATGTGAACTTTCTCAGAAAAATGTTGAATAGTAAATGACGTTCTACCGGCTTTGTTGCAGTAATGATAGATAAGTTTTGTAGTTTTTTAATAGGGGGAGTTCCCCTTTTTCGATAGAAGGAACAAAAACGGTACTCACGTGGTTGGTAGAGTTAATAATTGGAATTACCTTATCCAAAGTATCATTTTCCATCATTTTTTTGCACCAGAATTGCAAAAACTAGAATCTTTTGAACCTCCGACGCGCTTGTTACTCGACATGTTTTTTTCGAACAAGCGATATCAAGCCGTGCATTCTGATCACGTGTAGTTGTGGTTCGTTCGAAAGCCATGTCGTCAAGGACGGCATAGCTTTGAAGTGAGAAAATTCCCACTTCAATATCGCTCTTGGTCACTAAGTTGTTTTTATAGATGCTTCTTAGTTGCATCTCCCTTTGGTGGTAATTGTCCGTCATTTGATGTTGGTAATAAATCTTTACAGCGTCCTTATCGATTGGCAGGCAGTCAGGTTTTGGTCTATCAACGACGGTACGAAAGAAGTTGTCTGTTACCTTGTCTATAAATCTTAAATCATAGCCGTTATTAACAAGGCGTTGCTTTATTTCCTTTGTGCAGCGTTGTAGAATTTGCCTTGTTGAGCTAATCGTATGTGATCTGTATAGGAGGCTTTTAATTACTCCTTCTTTATATTGGCACGAACACATGCTGAGATAATTAATGCATTCTCTTGTGCTATCCGGTTAAGAAACTTCAAATAATGGAGGCACTGTTAATAAAAGAAACCAAACCTGAAATCAATAAGCAATACGAGGGTTTTATTCTAACCCTTAGAGTCTTTTAACATTTAAATTTTGCATTCTTCCCTTTGTAGCATTGCATTTGTTATTTTGTAGATGAACATTGAAAATGACCTATGTACAAGGTCGAAAATTCTTAACATTTTTTAATTTATAGTGAAATGGAGGTCCTACCACATATTTAAAATAATTATTAAAACACAAAATTTTTCAAAATATAAATGATTTTGACATCTATATATTTCTACAAATCTGAAAGATTTATGAGGATTTACTCTGACATAATGGATATTCTTTTTGTTGATTGACTCAGATATTTTAGTATTTTTCACCTTTAACATTTGACACATTTAATATAATTGCTTTTATTCTTATTATTTTCTTGATGGATTGAGTAACTCTCATAGTATTAAGGGAGTCATAGTATTAAGTTTTGGTCCGGTCAAAACTCTTGTATAGAGCAATATCATTTCTGTATCACATGATCCATCGAAAGCTGTTTTAGTAGAATTTTATGCACCCTGGTATGGTATTTGCCAGCGTATGGAACCTGTGTACAATTTGCTCGGTACTCATTTCGAAAATAACTCAGATGTGTTCGTCGCTAAAATTGATGCTACACTTAACGAAATACTTTCTATTCATATTCGCAGCTTTCCAACAATTATGTTATTCCAAAAAAGTGAAAATACTCAGCCAATTGTTTATGGCGGAAATCGTACTTTAGAAAGTTTTATCGTGTTTTTTAAAAGTGGAGGAATATCTGAATCAGCAATTGTGGACAAGGATAAATCCATACCTTTAGATAAAAAGGAGTCAGTATCAGTTCCAGTAAAAAAGGATTTAATTAAATATTTTATATTATTAATTGTTCTGGGCATTTAAACATCGAGAGGAATAATAAAATAAGAAATTATTTTTCACACATTTTCGACTATTGCAATATAGTCCTTTTCGAGTGTTATACTTTCTTTACACGTGAACAAGATTTATTAAAAAGATTTATCTTCTATTGAACAAGATTTATCAATTAAATCGAAATGAGACTTGTTGGGGATTGTATAAATTATTGAGAGAAAAAGGCCCAATCCAGCATGATGGATAGGACCTTTTTTTCTTAATAAGATTTATTAAATATTGATTTCGATGAATATATACGATATATTCATCAAAATCAATATTTGATAAATCTTATTGAATTTGTCGACTATTGCAAATAGACTATCGCAAATTTCTTATTAAATTTCTGAACAATAATTTCTTATTTTATAATTCCTATCGATGTTTAAATGCCCCGAACAATTTAAGAGTACATCGAACATATCACCGGACAATTACTATCAAGTTGAATTATTGCGTTAAAATTAAAAAGTGCATTAATATTAAAGTTATCCTAATCGATTATCTCGATTTGCTAAAAATTTAATCTTTTTCAGCATGTAATTGCCATTCTCTCGGATCGATAAGCAGCTATTGTAATGAGTTTACGGGTCAATGCATATGCAAACCTGCAACTATGGGTCGCAAATGCGACAGATGTCACTTTGGATATAGACAATCGAAAAATTCGTCCAAACCGTGCATACCAGGTTAGGAGGAGTAGTTAAACTTTTTGGTATAAATTTAAATAAGTGAACATCACTTAATAGTTATAAGGTCACTTATTCTAGCTTTTTGCTGGAACTGTTAAATGATACGTACAAAATTTCTGAAAGAAATTGATTTCTAGAATATTATATTATTTAATATTATTATTTCTTATAATGTTGAATTAAATGAAGTGATAACATATAAAATGAAAACATGTGGAGTAATAAGTCAGTACGTAGATGACCTATAGGTTTATATATTTAATAATATTTCACCATATTATATTCTGAATAACGAAGAGAATAATTTGGAAACAGAAGATAACAAAATTACAAATGATTTCATAATTTATAGACAATACCGTTTCTGATCATGCTGAACTTGTAAAACGTACAAAATATAGCGGCTTAGATGAGCGGCAGTACAAGTTTGTTCCGAACGCCATCGCAAACATGAAAGCAGTTGGCACAAGCGCAGTGGCGTTTTTGCGGATTCTGAGAAAAATTAGTTCGATCGACCGGAGATAAACGGGCAATGAGTTTCCTTATGCAGCGAATCAGCGCTGCGGTGCAACGAGGACACGCGGCTTGTTTTGTGGAGTCGGCAGGAGAACCATAACTATATTTCTAATGAACTGTATTTATTTTATTCCTTGTTTTGGTTTTAAAGTGGTTTTAGTTAATTAATAGAGATAAAATTATAAACAAATATACACATTAGTGAATAATTAATGACAACATAAAATATTTGAAAACTACAAGATAAAAGATATAATATGCATTCGCGCTCGTCAAATTAATTAGATTAAAATCACATAAGAAAAATTACAAGAAAACTGAATAAAGAACAAATCAATTATTAAGGAGGTACATATAGAAAGCACTATATGCATTGTAACAAAGCTTTTTAATTATAAATAAAAAATCAAAGTAAATGAAGTCCCAATTTAACTTAGAACTGTCATATTCCTCTATAGTGTGCCTTATTTCCTTAATAAGATCAACACATTTCGACGCGTTGATCTCTGAATTTTAAGTGAGAACGAGTTTATTAAAAAAATTATAAATTATTTGTTCGTAACAAATATAAGCTGTGAAGATAAAATGTATATGGTGCCTTGATACAAATAATTCTACAACATAAGAAAGCATCTACAGTTTAGCTGCTAAATTCAAATTTTAAACAATAAAGTAGTTTTTAAAGTAAAGTTTGAATAAATATGTAGAAGCGTCGTAGGTAAAAAAAAACCTTAATGAAGAATAACTACTGTAATTTTACATTTAAAACTGTAACCAAAGTACGACCCTGGGTCATTTTCTAAAGTATATCCCGACAAATTTGTATCAATGTTTTAATTAATAAATCAAAAAGATGTAACAACATCATAACAACTAATGTGGTGATACTATTGAACAAAACCTTTTTGAGTGGTAAAATGATATTAAAATCTTGTTATTATGGATTTATAACTGTGGCAGATTTTAAAACGCGTAGAAAATATCAATTCTAAAAATTGTCGTTTCATAGTTATTACGACTTGTCAGCAGACAATGCCGACGCTGCTAAGGATGATTATTACAGGGCAACCTTAAGGTCCACAGTGATCAAAAAAGTGATTCGGTATTATAATATATGAATATTATTAGAGCATGACTTCGGATCGCAGAGCGATACGGCATTATAATTGTTACAAATTTATAGACGGGGAAAATTGACATAACTGGGTATTGGACATCAACACAGTCCATCTGCAATCAAATCACTAGACCGGTTTCTGCTTATCGAGCCTCATCAATAGGGTTCAGATTTTAAGAAGTCTCAGGAATCATCCACCACAGTTTAGAAAAGTTCATCACAAGGATGATTATTACAATACAAACTTCAAGTCCACAGGCGATCAGGGAAATAAGTGGGTATTAGAAATCATCACAGAATATCAGCAATCAACTTCCAAGACCGGTTTCTGCTTAGTGAGCTTCATCAGTAGAGTCCAGATTTAAAGAGTGTTCAGGAATCCTTCATCACAGTTTAAATGGATTTATCACAAGGATGATTATTTGGATCCTGGACTACAGTTTCAAGCGATTTTTCGCAATAACAATTTATAAAATGACGCATTCCTTTTGGAATCCTGTGAGAAATTCAGTGTCCTCGTAATCAGCGGATACGCATTTGTGCATTATATAAAGAATAACTAGAAGGTCTACACACGCAACAAGCCGGTAAAAACCCTTCTGCATCTGAGTTTCGTATAGCATTGTGATGAATTGCTGGTGTCTTTATAGTTATCACAAAAGCAGTCGAAACGTACCCTAACCACTTCATCCGACTGACGATGACTGCTGGGTGGTAAGGAACGTCTCTGTGTGAAACATTATACTGAAGGAGCTGATGATCGAAGTCCAGTTATTTAGCAGCAAATATGGATTAAAAATCAATCGTAGCCAGCTTTAGATCCTGGACCACAGTTTCAAGCGATTTTTCGCAATAACAATTTATAAAATGACGCATTCCTTTTGGAATCCTGTGAGAAATTCAGTGCCCTCGTAATCAACGGATACGCATTTGTGCCTTATATAAAGAATAACTAGAAAGTCTACACACGCAACAAGACAGAAAAAACGCTTCTGCATCTGAGTTTCGTATAGCATTGTGAGGAATTGCTGGTGTCTTTATAGTTATCACAAAAGCAGTCGAAACGTACCCTAACCACTTCATCCGACTGACGATGACTGCTGGGTGGTAAGGGACGTCTTCGTGTGAAACATTATACTGAAAAAGCTGATGATCGAAGTCCAGTTATTTAGCAGCAAATATGGATTAAAAATCAATCGTAGCCAGCTTTGGATCCTGGACCACAGTTTCAAGCGATTTTTCGCAATAACAATTTATAAAATGACGCATTCCTTTTGGAATCCTGTGAGAAATTCAGTGTCCTCGTAATCAACGGATACGCATTTGTGCCTTATATAAAGAATATCTAGAAGGTCTACACACGCAACAAGACAGAAAAAACGCTTCTGCATCTGAGCTTCGTATAGCATCGTGATGAATTGCTGGTGTCTTTATAGTTATCACAAAAGCAGTCGAAACGTACCCTAACCACTTCATCCGACTGACGATGACTGCTGGGTGGTAAGGAACGTCTCTGTGTGAAACATTATACTGAAGGAGCTGATGATCGAAGTCCAGTTATTTAGCAGCAAATATGGATTAAAAATCAATCGTAGCCAGCTTTAGATCCTTGACCACAGTTTCAAGCAATTTATCGCAATAACAATTTATAAAATGACGCATTCCTTTTGGAATCCTGTGAGAAATTCAGTGCTCTCCTAATAAACGGATACGAATTTGTGCCTTATATAAAGAATAATTAGAAGGTCTACACACGCAACAAGCCGGTAAAAACCCTTCTGCATCTCAGTTTCGTATAGTATTGTGATGAATTGCTGGTGTCTTTATAGTTATCACAGAAGCAGTCGAAACGTACCCTAACCACTTCATCCGACTGACGATGACTGCTGGGTGGTAAGGAACGTCTCTGTGTGAAACATTATAATGAAGGAGCTGATGATCGAAGTCTAGTTATTTAACAGCAAATATGGATTAAAAATCAATCGTAGCCAGCTTTAGATCCTTGACCACAGTTTCAAGCAATTTATCGCAATAACAATTTATAAAATGACGCATTCCTTTTGGAATCCTGTGAGAAATTCAGTGCTCTCCTAATAAACGGATACGAATTTGTGCCTTATATAAAGAATAACTAGAAGGTCTACACACGCAACAAGACAGAAAAAACGCTTCTGCATCTGAGTTTCGTATAGCATTGTGAGGAATTGCTTGTGTCTTTATAGTTATCACAAAAGCAGTCGAAACGTACCCTAACCACTTCATCCGACTGACGATGACTGCTGGGTGGTAAGGGACGTCTTCGTGTGAAACATTATACTGAAAAAGCTGATGATCGAAGTCCAGTTATTTAGCAGCAAATATGGATTAAAAATCAATTGTAGCCAGCTTTGGATCCTGGACCACAGTTTCAAGCTATTTTTCGTAATAACAATTTATAAAATGACGCATTCCTTTTGGAATCGTGTGAGAAATTCAGTGTCCTCGTAATCAACGGATACGCATTTGTGCCTTATATAAAGAATATCTAGAAGGTCTACACACGCAACATGACAGAAAAAACGCTTCTGCATCTGAGCTTCGTATAGCATCGTGATGAATTGCTAGTGTCTTTATAGTTATCACAAAAGCAGTCGAAACGTACCCTAACCACTTCATCCGACTGACGATGACAGCTGGGTGGTAAGGAACGTCTCTGTGTGAAACATTATACTGAAGGAGCTGATGATCGAAGTCTAGTTATTTAACAGCAAATATGGATTAAAAATCAATCGTAGCCAGCTTTAGATCCATGACCACAGTTTCAAGCGATTTTTCGCAATAACAATTTATAAAATGACGCATTCCTTTTGGAATCGTGTGAGAAATTCAGTGTCCTCGTAATCAACGGATACGCATTTGTGCCTTATATAAAGAATAACTAGAAGGTCTACACACGCAACAAGCCGGTAAAAACGCTTCCGCATCTGAGTTTCGTATAGCATTGTGATGAATTGCTGGTGTCTTTATAGTTATCACAAAAGCAGTCGAAACGTACCCTAACCACTTCATCCGACTGACGATGACTGCTGGGTGGTAAGGAACGTCTCCGTGTGAAAGATTATACTGAATGAGCTGATGATCGAAGTCCGGTTATTTAGCAGCAAATATGGATTAAAAATCAATCGTAGCCAGCTTTGGATCCTTGACCACATTTTCAAGCGATTTTTCGCAATAACAATTTATAAAATGACGCATTCCTTTTGGAATCCTGTGAGAAATTCAGTGCTCTCCTAATAAACGGATACGAATTTGTGCCATATATAAAGAATAATTAGAAGGTCTACACACGCAACAAGCCGGTAAAAACCCTTCTGCATCTCAGTTTCGTATAGTATTGTGATGAATTGCTGGTGTCTTTATAGTTATCACAGAAGCAGTCGAAACGTACCCTAACCACTTCATCCGACTGACGATGACTGCTGGGTGGTAAGGAACGTCTCTGTGTGAAACATTATACTGAAGGAGCTGATGATCGAAGTCCAGTTATTTAGCAGCAAATATGGATTAAAAATCAATCGTAGCCAGCTTTGGATCCTGGACCACAGTTTCAAGCGATTTTTCGCAATAACAATTTATAAAATGACGCATTCCTTTTGGAATCCTGTGAGAAATTCAGTGCTCTCCTAATAAACGGATACGAATTTGTGCCTTATATAAAGAATAACTAGAAGGTCTACACACGCAACAAGCCGGTAAAAACCCTTCTGCATCTCAGTTTCGTATAGCATTGTGATGAATTGCTGGTGTCTTTATAGTTATCACAGAAGCAGTCGAAACGTACCCTAACCACTTCATCCGACTGACGATGACTGCTGGGTGGTAAGGAACGTCTCTGTGTGAAACATTATACTGAAGGAGCTGATGATCGAAGTCCAGTTATTTAGCAGCAAATATTGATAAAAAATCAATCGTAACCAGCTTTAGATCCTGGACCACAGTTTTAAGCGATTTTTCGCAATAACAATTTATAAAATGACGCATTCCTTTTGGAATCCTGTGAGAAATTCAGTGCTCTCCTAATAAACGGATACGAATTTGTGCCTTATATAAAGAATAATTAGAAGGTCTACACACGCAGCAAGCCTGTAAAAGCGCTTTTGCATCTCAGTTTCGTATAGCATTGTGATGAATTGCTGGTGTCTTTATAGTTATCACAGAAGCAGTCGAAACGTACCCTAACCACTTCATCCGACTGACGATGACTGCTGGGTGGTAAAGAACGTCTCTGTGTGAAACATTATACTGAAGGAGCTGATGATCGAAGTCCAGTTATTTAGCAGCAAATATGGATTAAAAATCAATCGTAGCCAGCTTTAGATCCTTGACCACAGTTTCAAGCAATTTATCGCAATAACAATTTATAAAATGACGCATTCCTTTTGGAATCCTGTGAGAAATTCAGTGCTCTCCTAATAAACGGATACGAATTTGTGCCTTATATAAAGAATAACTAGAAGGTCTACACACGCAACAAGACAGAAAAAACGCTTCTGCATCTGAGTTTCGTATAGCATTGTGAGGAATTGCTGGTGTCTTTATAGTTATCACAAAAGCAGTCGAAACGTACCCTAACCACTTCATCCGACTGACGATGACTGCTTGGTGGTAAGGAACGTCTCCGTGTGAAGCATTACACTGAATGAGCTGATGATCGAAGTTTAGTTATTTAGCAGCAAATATGGATAAAATATCAATCATAGCTAGCTTTGGATCCTTGACCACAGTTTCAAGCGATTTATCGCAATAACAATTTATAACATGACGCATTCCTTTTGGAATCCTGTGAGAATTCAGTGCTCTCCTAATAAACGGATACGAATTTGTGCCATATATAAAGAATAATTAGAAGGTCTACACACGCAACAAGCCGGTAAAAACCCTTCTGCATCTCAGTTTCGTATAGTATTGTGATGAATTGCTGGTGTCTTTATAGTTATCACAGAAGCAGTCGAAACGTACCCTAACCACTTCATCCGACTGACGATGACTGCTGGGTGGTAAAGAACGTCTCTGTGTGAAACATTATACTGAAGGAGCTGATGATCGAAGTCCAGTTATTTAGCAGCAAATATGGATTAAAAATCAATCGTAGCCAGCTTTGGATCCTGGACCACAGTTTCAAGCGATTTTTCGCAATAACAATTTATAAAATGACGCATTCCTTTTGGAATCCTGTGAGAAATTCAGTGCTCTCCTAATAAACGGATACGAATTTGTGCCTTATATAAAGAATAACTAGAAGGTCTACACACGCAACAAGCCGGTAAAAACCTTTCTGCATCTCAGTTTCGTATAGCATTGTGATGAATTGCTGGTGTCTTTATAGTTATCACAGAAGCAGTCGAAACGTACCCTAACCACTTCATCCGACTGACGATGACTGCTGGGTGGTAAGGAACGTCTCTGTGTGAAACATTATACTGAAGGAGCTGATGATCGAAGTCCAGTTATTTAGCAGCAAATATGGATTAAAAATCAATCGTAGCCAGCTTTAGATCCTTGACCACAGTTTCAAGCAATTTATCGCAATAACAATTTATAAAATGACGCATTCCTTTTGGAATCCTGTGAGAAATTCAGTGCTCTCCTAATAAACGGATACGAATTTGTGCCTTATATAAAGAATAACTAGAAGGTCTACACACGCAACAAGCCGGTAAAAACCCTTCTGCATCTCAGTTTCGTATAGCATTGTGATGAATTGCTGGTGTCTTTATAGTTATCACAGAAGCAGTCGAAACGTACCCTAACCACTTCATCCGACTGACGATGACTGCTGGGTGGTAAGGAACGTCTCTGTGTGAAACATTATACTGAAGGAGCTGATGATCGAAGTCCAGTTATTTAGCAGCAAATATGGATTAAAAATCAATCGTAGCCAGCTTTGGATCCTGGACCACAGTTTCAAGCGATTTTTCGCAATAACAATTTATAAAATGACGCATTCCTTTTGGAATCCTGTGAGAAATTCAGTGCCCTCGTAATCAACGGATACGCATTTGTGCCTTATATAAAGAATAACTAGAAGGTCTACACACGCAACAAGCCAGTAAAAACGCTTCTGCATCTGAGTTTCGTATAGCATTGTGATGAATTGCTGGTGTCTTTATAGTTATCACAAAAGCAGTCGAAACGTACCCTAACCACTTCATCCGACTGACGATGACTGCTGGGTGGTAAGGAACGTCTCTGTGTGAAACATTATACTGAAGGAGCTGATGATCGAAGTCCAGTTATTTAGCAGCAAATATGGATTAAAAATCAATCGTAGCCAGCTTTGGATCCTGGACCACAGTTTCAAGCGATTTTTCGCAATAACAATTTATAAAATGACGCATTCCTTTTGGAATCCTGTGAGAAATTCAGTGCTCTCCTAATAAACGGATACGAATTTGTGCCTTATATAAAGAATAACTAGAAGGTCTACACACGCAACAAGACAGATAAAAACGCTTCTGCATCTGAGTTTCGTATAGCATTGTGAGGAATTGCTGGTGTCTTTATAGTTATCACAAAAGCAGTCGAAACGTACCCTAACCACTTCATCCGACTGACGATGACTGCTGGGTGGTAAGGAACGTCTCTGTGTGAAACATTATACTGAAGGAGCTGATGATCGAAGTCCAGTTATTTAGCAGCAAATATGGATTAAAAATCAATCGTAGCCAGCTTTGGATCCTGGACCACAGTTTCAAGCGATTTTTCGCAATAACAATTTAT
This sequence comes from Pomphorhynchus laevis, assembly GCA_012934845.2. NCBI lineage: Eukaryota > Metazoa > Acanthocephala > Palaeacanthocephala > Echinorhynchida > Pomphorhynchidae > Pomphorhynchus > Pomphorhynchus laevis. The sequence continues at coordinate 1,245 of WNNJ02003441.1, read as the reverse complement.
AAAATGACGCATTCCTTTTGGAATCCTGTGAGAAATTCAGTGCTCTCCTAATAAACGGATACGAATTTGTGCCTTATATAAAGAATAACTAGAAGGTCTACACACGCAACAAGCCGGTAAAAACCCTTCTGCATCTCAGTTTCGTATAGCATTGTGATGAATTGCTGGTGTCTTTATAGTTATCACAGAAGCAGTCGAAACGTACCCTAACCACTTCATCCGACTGACGATGACTGCTGGGTGGTAAAGAACGTCTCTGTGTGAAACATTATACTGAAGGAGCTGATGATCGAAGTCCAGTTATTTAGCAGCAAATATGGATTAAAAATCAATCGTAGCCAGCTTTAGATCCTTGACCACAGTTTCAAGCAATTTATCGCAATAACAATTTATAAAATGACGCATTCCTTTTGGAATCCTGTGAGAAATTCAGTGCTCTCCTAATAAACGGATACGAATTTGTGCCTTATATAAAGAATAACTAGAAGGTCTACACACGCAACAAGCCGGTAAAAACGCTTCCGCATCTGAGTTTCGTATAGCATTGTGATGAATTGCTTGTGTCTTTATAGTTATCACAAAAGCAGTCGAAACGTACCCTAACCACTTCATCCGACTGACGATGACTGCTGGGTGGTAAGGGACGTCTTCGTGTGAAACATTATACTGAAAAAGCTGATGATCGAAGTCCAGTTATTTAGCAGCAAATATGGATTAAAAATCAATCGTAGCCAGCTTTGGATCCTGGACCACAGTTTCAAGCTATTTTTCGTAATAACAATTTATAAAATGACGCATTCCTTTTGGAATCGTGTGAGAAATTCAGTGTCCTCGTAATCAATGGATACGCATTTGTGCCTTATATAAAGAATATCTAGAAGGTCTACACACGCAACAAGACAGAAAAAACGCTTCTGCATCTGAGCTTCGTATAGCATCGTGATGAATTGCTGGTATCTTTATAGTTATCACAAAAGCAGTCGAAACGTACCCTAACCACTTCATCCGACTGACGATGACAGCTGGGTGGTAAGGAACGTCTCTGTGTGAAACATTATACTGAAGGAGCTGATGATCGAAGTCCAGTTATTTAACAGCAAATATGGAATAAAAATCAATCGTAGCCAGCTTTAGATCCATGACCACAGTTTCAAGCGATTTTTCGCAATAACAATTTATAAAATGACGCATTCCTTTTGGAATCGTGTGAGAAATTCAGTGTCCTCGTAATCAACGGATACGCAT